>CAUJBZ010000283.1:0-24537 GCA_963082915.1 Dolichopus griseipennis | reverse complement strand
CGAGCTAAAAAAAAAAAATACGATTTTTTTTGACAGATCATGCTCTGCACAGAATTTTTTAAACTTCTGTTTTCTATTTCAAATAAAACTGCTTTTGATAGCGCTGTGTCTTACATATTGTTTCTGATAAAAGTGTTTCGAATTAAGTACTCTAAAATGTGATGAGATTTAAATAAAATTTTTAAAATTTGATAATATGACATAATTTATAAATTCAATCAGAAACATTTAAACTATAGCTACACAAAAGTCAAAAAAAATTAAAAATATTAATATACTTAAAAAAAAAAAAACTTGATCATCACTGTATTAATAATTGTTATATTTACTTGTGTTGGATGTCATTTTCATTTTAATTTTATTAAATTTTCAATTTTTATTTTTATTTTATTCGCATTATTTTATGGTATACGATTAAATGAATTTTATTTCTATACTATGTAAAATTTTACGATATAAAATACGATATTTTAAATAATAACGTAAATTTTAATAAAAATCTATTTAAAACCATGTAAGTATGGCATACATGATATGGATAAGAATAGTAAAAACCTTATGTATATATACATAGCTTCCATATTATATGTTTTGTCATATGTTTTGTGTATGACTTGTGAGGGACTTCTGAAAAAAGCTTTAAATACAAAAAAAAAATAAAACTAATAATATTTTTATCATATGATTTATTTCAAATGTTATATATTACATAATATATAATAATATATGCGTTCATATAAGTATATATATATTTGTACAAAAACATATTAAATTCATTAGTTATATCTAAGCTTATAGATTTAGATATATATACATACTAGTACATAAGTACATTATATCCATAAAGGTTTATTTACATGTGTCACAGCTAATTTTTCTCTTCTTTCCGTTTGGTTTTAAGAGCTTTTTAACTTTGAATTCGTCATCAATTCTTTTTTTACATTATTTCAATTTTTATTATTATTATTATTATATATATATTTTATTTACATTCTATCTCTTTTACTCTTATTACAATAGAATATAAAATCTTATTGTTTTTTAGATTTAATTTTTTTTTTTTTTTATTATTTTGACATAATTCTGTTATTTTGTCTTTTATTTTCTATTTTTTAATAAAATGAAATAAAAAAATTATAAAGAGAAAAAAAAAGAAACATATATGCATCAAAATAGTAGATATTATTATATAGATAGATAATATATAATGTACATATTATTTTATATAGTAGAAAAAAGTTTTTTAAAAAGGTTTCCAGGAGCATGATAGTATTTTTTATTTTTTGACTGATATGGGTTAGTATGTAACTATGTATATATATATGTATAGATTTGACATTCATTTGGATTTTTTTTTTTGGTTGTCAAAATTTATTATGTACATGTGTATATGTTTATTATATAGGATATAGTGTCAGGACTTATCTGGGGGAAAAATTATTTTGAGTGAAAAAATAAACCAAAATGAAATTGAAGATCCTGTTTTTTATAAGGGGGGAAGGGGATGGTAGAAAATGATGTGAAGTAAAAATTTTAAGGAATTATGACAGTTAGTTTATTTAATCCCGATAAAATTGTGTTTATATTTTATTTAATGGTTTATTTTATAAAAGATCAATATAACTATTTATATAGGGTCGGATATTTGATAGTTCCTAAATTAAATGACATTAAAAAATGTCAAAACTTGTATATTCATTTTGATGTTAAATATTTTTGTAGTATATAATACATTATATGTATATGTATATAATTTTCAGAAAATTGTTTAAGTAATAGATATAAGGAAAATATATTCGAAATAAATGTCACTGCTAGTGTAATTTTTACATAGTCAATTTAAATTAATATTTGTATTAGATTTACGTTCATTATTTGGTTCTAAATCCAGTGGAATTAATATGATTTTGCAAGAGTTTATTTTTTTATGTTGAAAAAAGACACTTTTTAGGAAAAATGACACCTGATTTTAGAGAGCCAGTGTAATATGTGAAAGATGATTTCTTACGGCACCTTTTCAAAAATGTATGTCTTCAAAGGCAGATCTATTCCATTAAGAAGAAAAAGGACATCTAAAAACATCTCTGTCTCTTTTGATTTTCGATATAAACTCTTGCATCTCTAATTTAAAGGTACTGTCTTTCCAAGTATCAACTAGTTTGTTAGTTAAGATCTAAGAATTACCTGTGTATTATTCTAGAAACACATAAGAGCTCAAAGTTAAAAATTCTGAAAATACAAAAAATTGTTAAAAAATATATATCTTAAGATCATGTGTCAAACAACCTCCGATACTTGTAACTTTTTAAAATTTTCTCTCTTTTTTCACGAATTTAAAGACCACCAAAAATTAATGGTTTGATCTTAAGGAGAGATAAAAAAAAAGCTTATTATGTTAATATGTATAAAATGTTAATGTATTTTAACCCTTTGTGTTAACTCTTTGTATTTTTTTTAAGTCAGTTATTTATAAAGAGTTCCAAACCTCCCGTCTTCTGATATTGAAAAAAAAAATTTATTATAAAATGCCTCAACTTCAAGTTAACATTTTTCTGAAGGATGATGACAAGCGAAATTGAACTTTTACTCTAAACTAAAAGTATTACCAAGTGTTTTATGTAACTTTAAATGCTTTCAAGCTCTAATTTTTCGAAAATGCTTAAAACTAATATTTAAATTTTTTTTTTTTTTTGTCCTCCGGTGTTTATTTAAAAATTTTGCTCCTATACATGAAAAAGAAGGGCAGGCTTTCTTCATGATCACATAATAGGCGGTGGAGGAGATTTCTTAGTTAAATTTGAACTTTGTATAAGTCCTTCCTACATTTTATTGCAATATGAAGATGATGATTTTTATGTACATCAAAAGCTAAATTTGAATTTTAAAATCAGTTTTACTTAATTTATTATCCGTTCGTCTTACTTAAGTATTTCCTGTAATTACTAATATAGAATAAGAAATATTGCTTTGTTTTAGTTGTTAAGAATGCATTACAAAAGTTTATATTTGATATTACATTAATTACATTAGAAGAATATTCAAATAAAGTGCAAGAATACATTTTAATAGTCCAATTAACCTTTTTTTGTTTTTTGCATTCAAAATATCTTTTGTTAATTTATTTTTTTAATTGACTATCGAGATTATTAAAATCTTTTATAATTTATTATTTTATAAATTAGCCCCAATAATTGATCTATTAACCAACGTTTATAAATTATTATAATTTTTGCTGCGATATAGAATTACATTAACAAAAAATTAAAATAATTTTTTAATTAATTTTTTATTGATGAGCTAATTAAAATTTCATTGTATTTTATCTTATATTCAAAAATAATTGCAACATAATTACTTTTGGTTTTTTTATTTAAAAAAAAATTTTTATAAAAAAAAAAAAAAAACCAGTTGATGTAAAAGTTATAAATTAATTTTATATGAAAATTACATTAAAAAATATGCAATTATCCATTAATAATAAATTTATATAATAAAATATATAAAATCTATTGTAATAGATTTATTATTATGTTTGTAATAGATTCTCATTATTACAAATTATGTTTTGTTTTATGTCATTATTATGAAACTATAAAATGCAATGAAAGCATATTTTTGATCATTAATTGTTTGTATACTGGCTTTAGAAATTAAAAAATTTGTGGTTTTTGTGTACTAAATCACTAACCAATAAATGGGATATTTTCGTTTTTTAAAATTGCCATTTGCTGCCATCGGGTCTTTATTTATTTATTATAAAATCTAATTAAGTACACGCTTTAATCAATATTTTGTTAAACCACCAGAGAAACTTAATGCAGTGTTGCAAGTCTATTTTAAGTTCCGAATTAAAATAATGTTATTGCGTGTTACTTAAAATTTTTATGTAATAAACCAACAAAAAAAAATTCGAAAACAGATTCGAAAATCCGAAAAAATTATGCCCTTAAAACAAATAAGGAAAAAAGAAAATTCAAATGGGAGCAGTACTTAATCTCGATTTTTAAAATTTTTTAAATTCAGTTTTTTTTTAAATCTCGAATATCAAAATCTGGTTTTTTTTTAAATTTGTTAAAAAAATCTCGTTTTTTTGATTTTAGTTTTAGGTGGTTTTTGGTGCAGAAGCCCCTTTTACAAAAAATTATCTACTTCTAGCAATGGATTAACCACTCCAAACAATAAGTGATTCTGATTTTTGGAATTAAAAAAATCGAGTTTTGATTTTTGAAATTTTGAAAAAAACTAGATTTTAATTTTCGAAATTTTGAAAAAAACTAGATTTTAATTTTCGAAATTAAAAAAAAAAAACAAGATATCGTATCCGATGCCGATCGAATAGTTAATCTCTTAACGACTAACAATAATGACCACCATTTTTATTAGTACGTATACGTATTATGTATATTACAATAAAAAACGTACGAATGTTTATATTCGATAAAATTCGAATATTTTGCAAATCGTCATATTTTTATTATCTACAGATATCGAAATGTATAAATAAATGTATATCATATACGTTTATATTATATATTACATGGTCAAATTCTTTTTTTGTTTTATTTATTCTTTTTGTTTTTTTTATATTTACGAAGTGATAAAAAAAAAGTATTCAATAAAAAAAATAAATCGCTTTTTTTTGTATTTTTTAATATACATTATAAATTAGCTTCTAGGCTTATGGCATCATCATATAATAATCAATGGATGTGATTTAATATTTTGCAATGCCAATGAGATTTAATAAAATGTTATTTGGGTGGTAAAATTTACTTTTTACAGTAGTTTATTTAGTATTGGTATTTATAACAGTTTATCTGGGTTAGTTACTTTTCAAAAATTAGCTTTGTTTTGAGACGATGGCTGAAAGGTGTGCTGTATGTATCCCAAAGAGTTTGCTTGTTTTCCATTCGATTGGCGATATATAAGCGCTTCCATGTTGAGCATTCAAATTTTGACAAATTCAAATGTTGAGCAACACCGGAGGTATTATATTTTTATTGGTGATCCAAAATTTGTGTTAAGTGGGAGTTGAGTTGCGTTGTTGACTAAATTTACAAAAAGCAACACATTTAACTCTAGAAGGGCTGGCAGACTGCATTTATTTAAATTTTTATATTTATTTATACATGGTGGTCCAAAAGTCACCATGGGGTTAAACATTTTAATACCCTTTTTGGTTATTATTATTTTTCATTATAATTATTTGAAAAATAATGTCAGATAAATAACCATTACTTTCATGAATGCAAAAGTGGCCTTTTAATTGGCGTTTTGCATAAGAGCACGCATATAGATAACCCCATAGGAAATAATCTGGCGCTGTTAAAATTGAGTCCTAAATTTCTTGACTTAATTTGGTTATCAAAAATTTCACTTAGAAGATTAATTGTGTCACGAGCCTTATGTGCTGTTGCGGCATACTGGTGAATTGTAGGAATCTACAGGGCGCATAAAATTTTTAATCATAGTACGATACCTTTCCCCATTTACTGTCACAGCATTATCAACTTTATACCTGAAGAAGTATGGGGCCCAGTAACACTTTGTGAAGCCACCCCACATCGTCCTATAAATTTGAGCGATTGTGTTTGGCGCTGCTAAATAACTCTAGGGTTTGCAGTATCCCAAAATCACATATTTTGCTTATTCGCATTCATTTAGATGGAAATTGCATCATTACGCATAATTAAATTGTTCAGTAATTTTGTAAAAAAATTCCAGTAAAATTGAATGGTTGGTGTAATTTTAAATGTTGGTGTAACAAGCTTCGATCAATAAATCCTGGGAAAAAAAAATAAAAAAGATATATAAACGAAAAAGTTTTTAAATTTTAAAAACCCCATTTTGACTTTTAACGCACCCTGTGTTTTGGAAAAGTGCAATTTATTTTTTTTTAATACGGTTTGGGATCTTGTCACAATTTTAATTTATAAATTTTTCTTTTCGTGAATTTTAACTTATGGATTTTTACTTCTGGTTTTCGGTTTGTGGATTTAGTCAGCAACTTAGTTTGGTTAGATATTTGATACAGCCTGGTTTAAAAAGATTATAACTTATAATTTGTAAACAAATGCAGGATTTTAAAAGTTTTTTTAAAAAGATTATATTTTATCTAGGTCCGATGTTCTAGAAAAGCTAGAAAGAAAGTTCTTAAATCTTCAGGAGATCTTTAATTCAAACAGATACCATTTATTACATAATATTTGCTTCTATTTAAAGCTAAATCTAAAAGCAAAATTGTATTGCCAAAACGAATAAAATTTAAAAATATTTTCGTAATAAATTGAATAAATAAATAAATAATTGAATAACATTCAAAATTTTAAAATTTAATATGCAAAATACAAGAAAATATTGTTCAAAATGGAAATTCTCTTTTATTATTTAATTAAATAATTGTATTTTAAAAACTTTAACTTTCCATTCAATTATTTTATTTAATACATATATGGATTCATATTTTAATTTGTAAATTTTTTTTTTTGTTTGAAGGGCGTAATTCTACATTGATACTAACTAATTCGAATAAGTCACGTTTTAAAATTTCTAAAATAAAACACAAATATCCAAATTTATTTTAAAGTTTTCCATTAAAAAACAAAACTTTAGGATTTTTGTTTAGCTAATTATTTTTGTCTTTTATGTATACATATATATATATATATACATGTATATATATACAAATAGTGTATATGTACATTTATTGTTTTGGGTTTATAAAGTACATAACAAGGTATAATTCATTCATATAATATTACATATATTAATAGGGTTGCCAGATCTTTTTAAATATTTGTTGATAGTTCCAGGCTGACGCCTAGTGAGAATTCGAACTTTTATGATAAATATTAATTTGTTTTTTAACATATGTATTTTAAAAATAATCTTAAAACTTATTTTTTTAGTACCTACGTAATTTTTTAATTTATGTAGTAGTTTTGTAGGCTTTAGTTATGTGAGTATTTATAAATAAATTTAAGTCGAAATTAAGACTAAGGTAAATAATTTTTCATCTTAATATGAAATAATGCATTTGAATTGACAATGAGTGAAAAATCTCTTCAATAAAATTTCTCATAAATTTTAATTTTTCATTAAAAAGTTTCTCAATTTTTTTTCATTTTATCGAATTTTTAGATTTGGAAACTTGAATTACAAAATTGGAATTAATTTTAAATTACGGAAAATTATTTGATACGATATTAAATACCTATGCTTGTTTTGAGTCTGTTCTGAGTAATATTTTTTGGCTCATAGTTTTTTTCAACAATTATAGAACAGCAAATTATTTAAAAAACTATTATTATGCATGAACTCAAGATGTTCGGAACTCAAAGGTTAGCGAGACGTCTATATCAACAGCTGGGCAGCTGGGTGGCACAGTGGTAAGAGTGCCGAGCTTTCATGCGAAATACCCGGACTCGAATCCTAGTGAAAGTGAAAAAACTTTTTTGGTTTTCGACTCGACTCAGCTACCATTCACCATTGGGTTCAAAATAATGACATATATAATATTTAATTGAATAATATAACTCACAGATTTAAAATACCAACAATAGAATTGTATCAATTGAAAATTTGATTAGACTTTTTTACATGTTATAATGCCTAGTACTATCTCATGTTTAAATTGTATGGTGTAGTTCATTAAGATCAATTCTAAAAACACGAATTATTACTATAGACTCCCGGTTCCAAATGTATTTATGGTATAGATAGGCTTATTAGTCTAACAGTTAGCGCTTATAAAAAAAAAAAAAAAAAAGGTTTCCGAGATAACTGCCTTCAAGGTAATTTCATTAACTTTTTAAAGAAATAAAAAAAATTTCACCCCTGTACAGTTATAGGAGATCCATTTCGACAGATAGCTGAAACTCTGGGCTTTCATAATAATATATTCAAAATTTTAAGTATCCTTTATTTTGGAAGAGTTTCAAGGTTTTCAATCCTAAAATTATTAATATTTTCCACAGTTTTTATTAAATAACTGTAATTTTTAAATAAAAACCGTTATTAATGTACATAATATAAGTATGATAAAAAATTCAAACAACCGTCAAATTAAATGTCAAATATTATAATTTATTCAGTACAACCATTATCGCCAATATAATTTGGCAACTCTAAAAAAAACAGTACATGTTCAAAATTTCTAAAAACGGAAAAATATCAACAACAAAATAAAAATAAGAGCGGCAAATAGAAGAATCACATAACAATTTGATAAAAATTATATCAAACAAAATACAAAATACGAAAAAAAAAATGAGTCAATTCGTTTGTAATTTGTAATTCGTACAAACAAATATCTAATGTGTGATAACTGATATGCAACAAAAGTTTTTAGTTTTAGCTTTATATTTATTCCATAAAAGTTTTTTTTTTTTTTAGCACATTTCCATATTATTTCTCTTCTTTAATAGATGTTTACATATATATATATATATGTTATTTACTTGTTACTTGTATATGTAATTATATAAAATTTAAACTAACTATAATTAACTTACTTTAATATAAAAGTTGGATTTATAACTTTAACTACTTTTATTTATTGTTTTTTAATTTGTTTTTTTTTTGGGTGAAAATTTTATACAAACAAATACAAATACATACAAACAAACATTTTTTAATAGTAAAAAGTGTCAAAAGAGTCAGAATTATAAAAGTACTATATAGTATGTACATATATACGGTACAAAATAATGAGTAATAAGTAACTATAATAATCTGAGTATTGTTATATTTGTAGTAAGTTCTAATGTAAATACTTTTTATAAAAAAACTTATCAAGTAGTCAGCATTTTTAGGCATCAAATCGGAAACTTTTTTAATTTTTTGTTTTTTTTACTTTTATAAAGGTTTTATTACAAACAAAATAAACTTTGTTTATATTTAACAGCTTTATTAAAAAGTTTAAAATTTAAAAAAAAAATAAAAATTTTTTTGTATTTTAACAATTTAATAATACAGTCTAGAAATGAAAAAAAATCGCTAACAATTTAAAATTTGTTGTTATTCAATAAAGTTAAGTCGCGCTGGGAAGACGAGTATTCGAGTTTGTCGCCGTTGAATATTTTTTTATTCATTGCTTGTTGTTTTTTTGTAATCGCGTATAATTTTATTTTCTTTGCTTTTGCGTTTTCTGTTTTTTGTTTTTTTGTTTTTATTGTGTTTTGACTCACGTTATTATTTTTTTTATTTTGTTTTTATTATTATTATTACAATATTATTATTTGATAATATTTGAAATATTAATAGCTTTACACGTTTATTGCGAATTTTTTTTTTCGAATAATAAAAAAATAAAAAATAAACAGAAATTTAAGGTCACGTTTTTCATTACGTTTTGGTTTTTCAAGTTTAAAAAAAAATTGAAAATCGAACATTTAATTAAGCTGTGTATATTACGTATTAAACGCATATATTAAACGCATATTAAACGCATTTTTTATTGATCCGATACAAAAAACGCACGCGTAAAATAACAAAAAAACAAAAATAAAAAAGTTTTTTGAACATAGTGAAATTTTATTAGTAAAAAAATAATTAACCAATATACGGGCGTTATTTTGTGTAATTAATTAGCAAATAAAATTTGGACAATATTGAGAAATTTGAATCATAAAGTAATTAATAATTATTATATAATATTTTGTAATTAATATTTATTTGAAATAATAATATTATTTTGTCATTTAAATTTTTATTAATTTTTAAAAAATTAATTTAAATATGAAATAAATTTAAAAATTAAACAAATTTAAAAATTAATTAAATATAAAATGAATTATTAGTAAAAATAAGAAATATTAAAATTAAAGAAATAAATAATAAAAATATAATGACATAAACAAAATAGTTAATTTATGTGAATATTCCATTAGTGGAGAAATAAATAAAACAAAAAAAAATTGCTTATATAAAAAAATATGTATATATATACATATTTATTTAGAATTTTTACATATTATATATTTTATATACATAGTGACACTCATTTAATACAAAGCTGTCAAAAGAATATTTTTAGAATATGAAATAGTACCTAGTACTCATTGACTGTCATACATAACTCTAATATTATGATTAGCCATGGCTTGTTTTAATGAATTACAGAATGATTTGTGAGGACAGTTTGTTGTAATTAATTAAAAATATATCTTGTATATAGATACATAACTAAATTCAAGACTGACCGAATCTATAAATAGTGTTAGTTAGAAACAATATATTTGTAAATTTATTTTCCACTTTATTCGATAATTAGGGGATAATAGTTTTTTTTAATTAAATTTTTATAAATTCAAAATGTAGTGTGTAATAACAAAACAATTCGTATATGACATTTATTTTCGTCAAATTTTTGACAAATACAATAAATTGATTGTCAAGTCATTATATACACATAATAGATTTGGTGTTCACATTTACATTGTTATCATAGAACATCCTCAAAGTAATTTGTCAAATGTAATTTATAGATGACATTTCTTAAATCTGATGTCAAAAGTTTCGAGTTTATATAAATTCTTTTTCCAGATGTAGTGTGTAATAACAATTCGTATATGACATTTATTTTTGTCAAATTTTTGACAAATGCAATAAATTGATTGCCAAGTAATTATATACATAATAAATTTGATGACATATCCACATAGTTAGCATAGAACATCCTCAAAGTAATTTGTCAAATTTAATTTATAGATGAGATTTCTTAAATCTGGTGTCAAAAGTTTCGATTTTATATAAATTCTTTTTCAAGATGTAGTGTGTAATAAAAATTCGTATATGACATTTATTTTTTTAGATTTTGACAAATGCAATAAATTGATTGTCAAGCCATTATATATAAATAATAAATTTGGTGTTCACATCTATAATGTTAAGAACATCCCCAAAGCAATTGGTCAATTTTAAGATGACATTTTAAGATGACATTTTTTAACTCTTTGACATATTTAAATAAAACAATATTAATTTTGTTTAGAATTGCATAGGTTAGTGAATATTTTAATTTCCGACTCTTTAGAACAAACTTTCAATTAAAGTTAGTTGTTGTTGTTTTGATATGGGGGATAACGTGTGCCATTCTAAAACATAGGCCTTGCGGCCCGTTGTGCACCCACTTTCAATACTTTCTATCAATTTATAAGTAACATTATGTATTTGTATATTTTTAATTATATATGGTTACCATGGGGATTTATAAATTAAAATTATTTTTCAATAATTTTTTCAATTAAAAATTTTCATCACCCGTACAGGAAACGAACCCGCACCCCTCAGTTAGTGAGCAAAATCCTTTACCCATTAACCCACCGAGGCCTCATTAAACATAATTACCTAGTTTTATTTAATTAGATTCATGTTAGTTGTCTTAATTAATTGTTACACTGACATTTTAGATTCTAAATATATATATATTTTTTTTTTAATTATTTGAGTATCACTGTATTATTATGTATAATAAAATATATAATATACATTTTAAATTTTATTAATTTGTTTTTTTTTTTTATTTTATTTTTTAATATAAATAATAAAGTATTAAATTGTATCCACCATTATTTTTTTTTTTTTGAATTTAATGTGCTTTTAAAATACAAAAAAAAAAATAACAAAAAGAAAAAAAAAGAAAATTGAGTAAATTGAGAAAAATTGTTTAAATAATATTAAATAATACAAAAAAAAAAAAAACAAAAAATTGTGTGACAAAAAAAAATTGCACATAAATGAATACCCATTTTGACAGTTTAAAATAATAATTTATATTATTATATATATATATGGTGTTTTATATGTATATTTAGTTATTTACATGAAATAAATGTCAAAAATTTATTACATAATTTAAACAAAAAAAAAAAAAAAAAAATTGTTTGCTGTTTATTTTTTTTTTGTATTGTTTGCTGTTTCTACGCTTTTGTTTTTGTATTTTTTTTTATTTAATATACAAATCACGGCGGATTGTGTGACCTACTTTTTAAATTTTTCTGGTAAAAAATGAAAATAAAATAAAATTTAAAAAAATAAATAAAAAAACTAAAAGTAATATATTTAAAAAAAAAAAAAAAAAAATGGTACTAAAAATTGGTTAAAATTTAAAAAGATAAATAAATATTTATAGTATACATACCTATAGCTAGTTAAAATGTTATACATAGTTATAAAAAGTAATTACATCATTTTTTTGTTTTTTTTTCTGTGTCTCGTTACTTTAAGTACTTACTTTTGATTATTTATCAGCTGTTTGTTTGTTATTTAATTTTTTTTTTTTTCTTTAGGATTCATTTATAATTTTTCTCTTTATTTTTTATTTACTTACTTATTTATTTATTTATTTATTGATAAATTTCACATTCAATTCAACACAAGGTGTAATTTAATATGAGTGCGCAATTTTGTGTTACATAGGTAATCAGTAATCACGCAGTACCTATATCATTAAAAATTGAATATCTCTCTAGTTATCAAGTAATCTGTTAAAAATTTATTACTCATTACATGATAACTGTTTAAAATTTTGGATACTTGTTAAAAATTGCGTATACATAGGTTTTGTATTTTTTTTTTTTAAATATTAATTAAGTGATTAATAGATACTATCGCCTCTAGGTAGCATCGTTAATGATGTGCAATATACTTGTATTATAACAATGGAATCATTTTCAATTTTTTTTTTTGTATTTGATTGATTGTTGTTGAAAAATGGATATCTAAATTTTATTTTGGATTTTTGGGAAGTATTTCGTCTTCATATTGTAGTATCGAACATGTGTATAAATTCGTAATAACATTTTAAAATATAATTAGGGTCAATGTTGTAATAAAAATTGACTAAAAAAAATTTTTTTATTGTTTTCTTTTTTTTGATAAATTTTAATTTGAATTTAATACACCTGAAGATATCTTAAGTCTTATTATAATGTATCTACTAATATAATACCTATTACTTAATAAAACTATAACTAAAAAAAAAGCGAAAACATTTCGTAAAACTATTTCTATAAATAAGTTTTGGTTTTTTTTTTTTTTTGCCATATGATTGATTTTTGCGGTAATTTATTGTAATTTCACTGATTTTTTTTTGTTTTTTTTTTTATTTTTAAAATAATTTAAGCGGTTTAATTCTAACCTTGAATCTGATAAACTCATTTTTGTCTTTAGTCATTTATTACTCAAAAAATAATTATTATAGTTTTTGTTGTATAGTTTTTGTTTTCACTTAAAATATTTATCAATTTGATTTTGATTACTTTTTTTTTTTTTTGAATTATTTTGAATTTTGTAATTCATCTTTATTTTGATTACATTATATAATTACTTTGGTTTAGGGATCTGTTTTTGAAATATTTGCAGCAATTAATTAAATTTTCATTATTAGAAGAAGTTTCATAGTATGAATTATTATTGCATTAGCACCGATTAAATCGAATTATTAAATCGTACTAAAGTTAATAAGTACTATTGTAAATTGTACTAGAGTTAATAAGTACTATTGTAAGTTGTACTAAAGTTAATAAGTTCAATTGTAAATTAAATTCAATAATAAGTATAGTGAAGCTCAGACAGAATAATCAATTAATTACCAAATACTATTGTAAATTGTACTATATTTAATAAGTGCATTTATAATAAGTATAGTGAAGCTCAGACAGAATAATCAATTAATTACTTAATAATTAATATAGATGATTACTATATAGGTATTCATTGAATGCGTTGGAGCGTAAAATATTTTTCAATTACTTTTGTCCCATATTTTGTTTTTTTTTTTCAAGAATATTCCAAATATTTCAAAAAAGTAAATATAAACATTTATAATATAAATATTTCTCCAAAAAAAAACACAATTGTATAACTATACTGCATTCTTGGAATATAGAAAGAATGTCATTGTCTTTCTATTATAAATTTGTAAATTGTTGCTTTAAAACACAATAATTACTGAATTTAAGCTAAATTTAATTAAAATAATTATGTAAATATACAAAATAATGATTACAAAATATTAAACAATTGATAATTATTATTATATGAAAATATATATCTAAAATAAATAATTAAATTATTTATTTAATGAATATTTGTATAATAATTTGTAATAATATGTTCAGTTTTTTTTTTATATTGTAATTATTTGAATATATTTACAAAATCATTGGTAATTAGTGGTTTTTTTTTGTGTAAAACCACAAAAAATAAAAGGACAAATTAGTACAAAATTAAAATTTATTTTAAAATAAATTATTTAATATTTTTAATTGTTTGTGTATATTGTATGTAGAATTAAAATTGATGAAAAAAAGCA
Source organism: Dolichopus griseipennis (assembly GCA_963082915.1). Classification (NCBI taxonomy): domain Eukaryota; kingdom Metazoa; phylum Arthropoda; class Insecta; order Diptera; family Dolichopodidae; genus Dolichopus; species Dolichopus griseipennis. Next base: position 10,220 of record CAUJBZ010000283.1, on the reverse strand, counting down.
AATTCTTGGAATATTGCATTTAAAAATTTTAGTGTATAGTAGTTTGAAGAATTTTTTCGGTTTTTTTCCACGAATTCAGTTTTTTTCTAGTAGATTGGTTGATAAATATTGTATCAATAGAATTTATAACATTATTTACAAATAAATCAATTAAATAATGAAAAAAAACTTTTTAGACCGTGAAATTCGATTTGTGTTTTGAAAAATCGTTATTGGATTAGTGAAGTGAATTGTTAAGATACTATGGTTCGTGTTAGAGTTAAAAACAAATTTAATAATTTTTTCTTAATTTATCTTTTACTTAAGTGAAAAAAATTATAAATTGTCAAAGCAACCAACATATTTATTAAAATTTTTCGATATGTGGGGTGTTTTCACTATAGAATTCTTGATTTCCTTAAAATAAAAGTTGAAAACACAAAAGGGCAACACTTAAAAACTGCAAAATATGTCAATGTCTAAAAACTTGTCGCTCCGATGTAATAAATTGCAAGCTGACACAACGAACTGTGACGTCATAAGTATTTTATTTTTTTTAGTTTTGAGTTTGCTGCCCTGCCTGTCATAATTTAAATGTTTACAGTTATTTTTAAAATAAAATAACATTCTATTTTCATTTTATTTTCTTCCTATAAGAAATATTAGTAATCAAGATTTTGTCGCTTAACTGTGTTTCACTTGCGGTTTACTGCTGAGTTTTGCAGTTGTCAGATTTTATATTTTGAAATTTTCGCCTTATTGTGTTACGGGCATAAACCTAAGAAATCATGTCAAAATTAGAATAACATGAATTGTTAGGATCATTCGCGGAAGTTTTCCAAAAAAAATTATTAAAAATTATTTAATAGCCCTTAAAATGCCCACTCTCGAAGTCTTAAATCAAAAATAAACGAAATGTCAAAATGAATAAGTAAAATATGCTGGCAGTTCTGCTTAGAATAGCATAAAATTTTAATTAAACAATATAATTGGTTGTAAAAAAAAAATTTGATTAGTAGCTTGAAAATATTAATTAAATTTAATTAATCGGAAATAATATTAAATTAAATTTTTGTTTATTAATTATTAATATGTGTAATTAAAAATTAAAAATTTGAAAAAGCATAAATTAAATAAAATCATTATCAAATTTAAAAATTTAATTTAAACTAAAATAATAAAAAATATTTAAGTTTTTAATTAATTTATTAATTTAAATATCAATTAAAAGTAATTTTTAATAAAACAAATGATTTTATTATTATTTTGAATTGAAGAATAGAGTTAATTTAAAGTTAAAGTGTTAAATTGATTATTTTGCGTAGGTTTAAATTGTAATAAGGCTTTAAGTATATTTATACATATTTTAGAACAAATTATTAGATTTCGAATTGTGTATATTTAAATAGAATTGAATTATGCAGAATTGCTGCAATAATAGTTCAATTATTAATTAATCAAAATAAATTATAGAAGAGGCCTCGCCTCCCTGGTTTATTGAGTAAGCATTTGGTTTATTAACCGAGGGATTGTAGGTCCGATTGAAGATTCAAATGACCAGATATATATTGAAAAACTATACTGGGTCGAAACTATAATAATTATAAATTTTATATAATATAAGAGTCGGTGCCACTTGCCATATGTTTGTGATTTATAATATAAATTAATTTCTTTTAAATAATGCAAAAAGAGACGCCAAATTTCTTTGCAAGATGTCACTACGTTTTTCTAAATTTCCCGTAAGGTGTCACTGCGATTTTGCATACCCCTATCTCTTGACGTACATAATAGATGTTTGTTGGGTTATGTCATGTCTCATATGCATATTTCTATGGTGTCAACTTGACAGTTTCATATGTTTATATAGATAAAGTTAATTTTTATTTACTATTAAGCTATCGGTTATTTTGGGAACACGAATATAGATAATAATTTATTTGTTTATTAATTATTATTTTGCTATTTTGAAACTATTAGATATTTAATTTTAAGTTATTATTTATATAAAATTTTATTTTTCTATTGCTATATACCATTTATTGAATTTAACCAGCTAGGAACCGAACCCGGGACCTTCAGCATGATAGGCCGGTGCCATAACCACTGCGCCATCGGCTGGATGTAGTGTGCATGTAGTGGTCTGATAATAGGAGTATGCATACAGCATATTATTCATTATACTTTGTAAATAACTATTCAACTCTAGACTGTTTTTTCAATACTATACTGCTTTTCAAATTAATTAATTTGATTATTACATTATTGCAAATTATATTAATTGAAACTTGCATTCAATTTATGTCCGTTATTTTTCTATTATCTGTTTTACAAATTCGTTATATCAATACATAATAATTAAAATAGATCAATTTTATCTCTATTATAATTTTACAAACATTATTCATGATCCAATAACTAATTTAAAAGATTATATTAGAAAAATAAATAATTCTTGATACCGGAAAAACTTTTTTTTAATATATATACATAATAATATACAACATTAAGTAACTAAACTATTTTTTTTCAATTTCCTGATTTTTAATCAAATTGTCAATCACAGAAAAGCAGAAGAAATAAAAATCTAGAGAAGAATTTGACATCTTGCGCAATTAAATATACATGCCATAAAAAGTATTAAACATCTCACGATCACGATGTGCATCAAATTATGTTAAATGTCATGGTACACCCTTAAAAAAAATTTATTTGAAAAATAAAATATTGATAAGTTTAAAAAAAAAAAAATATTAACTATAGGTATATGTTAAGAATTTTATTTTCAAATATATGCGATAAACATCATAAACATTATTATTTCCGCTTTTCAAACATTTTTTCATCATTGTGCAATAGATATGATAATAATATAGTGGTCTTTCAAAGTATGCCATTTACAAATATGATGAAATTTTATAATAAAATATTTTTTTTTTTTTTAAATTGATATATAACTTAATATTTGATTTTTTAACTAATTAAATTTAAGTTTTTATGAATATAGTTCATCCAATAATAAATTTTAACGCTTTGCATGCCTCGCTTGCTTCTAACGCTTTGACATCTGCAATAAAATATGCACATTATTTCAAATGTAAGTAAGTAAACAAAGCGAGCAAAGCGATTAATGTATGTAAAACTCTGAATCGAGAAATTTTCAATATTACTCTCTTACTTTTTATGCTTTTGAAAATTAAATTGAGAAATACATTTTTTAAACAGCCATAAAAAAGTTGACTTATAAGTATGTCAAAATGTCTGTTTTGAAGTTTTCATTGAGCCATAGTTGTTTAGCTTGTATTTCTGCTTTTACAAAAATAAGCATGCGAAGCAAGTAAAGCGTTCATTAGGTTTTCACCTTTAAGAGCCTTATTTTACAGATTTCTGAAAAGATTTCTTATAAAGTAAATGAAATTCTAAAAATAAACTAGTTTTTATACAAGAACACAATAAGTATTCAGCCGAGTAATCTGAGGCTTAGTGAAAATGATGATAAATAAAACTAAAGTTAAGTCTAAATGATTTAGTAAATGTCCCATACAGCTTATAGTAGTGAAAGAGATATAAAACAATAACACAAGAAGAGTTCAGTAAGATACAACAGCTAGTCTTCTTATTCTTTGCATAAGTATTTTAGATTTAATACTTTTCTAGATAAAACTTAATTTGCTAGTTGGTGTCAAATATTTATTTATAGCCTCATTTTAAAATAAAATTTAATCACATACCTATTTGAAAAGTAATCGGAAACAAATCTTTATCTGGCACTTAATTTTTTAATTTTAAAAGTGTTACGATACTTTTTCATACCACTGTATATACATAAAATATTAACATATTATTGAAATAAATCTTTAATCAACACTTCCATTTTAAAATCTGTAATATTCTAATAAAAAAAAAATATACTCGTATATTCTTTCGTCATTATAATATCATTGAAAAGCTCTGATTATTTATTAAAAACTTAATCTACATCTACAAAAAAGTATAAAATACAAAAAAAAATACAAACAAAAACACAAAGTCCAAAAAATTTGTAATATTTTGAAGGTTGAGCACTTTACAAATTAATAAAAATAAAAAAAAAATCAGCTGATGAAGATCAAAATTATCTCATCATATCCCAATATACAAATAATAATTACTATTTGAGTAAATAAGTAATCAAGTAATCATAACAAAAATAAATTATGTATTTATATGTATCTAAATACAAAGTATATAATATATGTATATGTATATACATATAGAAAAAACTAGTTTTCGCTTTTTTATTTTATTTTTTTATTTTAAATTAATCTAGGTATTCAACTTTTCTATGTCAATTTACGCATATATTTAGACTTATTATTTTGACATATAAGTAATTTAGGGTTACCGCATTCTCTTTTAATTTAGATTTTGATTATTCTGATATTTTGAATTAATTTTAATTTTGAGCAAAATTTTATCAAATATATAAGATCAGAAAATTTATAATTAAAAAATATTAAATTTAAATTTTAAATTATATTTTGTGGTGAATTGTCAATGATTTGTTGTAATTTACATATAAACTGGTGGTAGTGTACAGTTATTAGTAGTATAGAACCTTCAGTAAAAATTGCTGAAATTTATAAAAATAATTAAAAAAAATCTGCGGGGAGGTATGATTAAAAAACAAAATAAATAAATAAACAAATTATTATTACTATGTTAAATTAATGTTTTAAAACTTCTATTTCGATTCTTCTACCATTCTTCGTATAATAGTCTTTTGTTTCATTTTATTTTAATTTAAAAGTCTTTACAAAAAAACAAAACACATTAATAACAAAATTTTGCCTTATATGGAGGTATATTTATTGTATTAAATACAAATTGAAGTACATACGTACTGAAGATATTTTATGATTAATTGTTTCAAGTGTATACTTATTAGTACGAGTACTTAAAAATATTTTTTGTTTTATTTTTATTATGTGTTTTTTTTACCAATTAGTGAATTGTTAATTTATTTTACAATAATTCAATAATATTTGTATATAAGTATTTAATTGAGATGAGTTATTAAGTAGATTTATCTAAAGATAATTTGATATTTTGTATAGTTAATATTTAAGGAAGTAATTATTGTATTATTGAAAAGTTTTGTAAGGTAGGTAGGTGTTTACTTGTTGAGATCTTTGTTTGTTAATTATGTTAGTTTAAAATTTATATTGGATTTGGATTAATATTATTATTGGATTAATACATAGGTAATATTAAAACTTAGGTAAAATTAAACTGGTTTTTAAATTATGTATAAATTATTAATATACACATAAAATATAAGTTATATAGATGTACAATTTATTAATGTGAAATTAACTTTTAGTGGTTCTATTCTATCAGACCGATAGCTCGGTGATTAAAGTGGCGGTTTTTCAATCGAAAGGCCCCGCCCGAGTTCAAATTTTGATGGTCAGATCATATCTAATAAAAAACGAGCAAGATTATAGATGCCCTTGTCAACTTTTGATACCCGTGCATACCCACTAACCGTTATTTATTTCCCTTATGCTATTATATATATTACAGAAAAAATATAAAAAAGTAAAAAAAAATTCATACAAATCCATGTTGATACAAGATGTACTTGTAAATTTTTATATGAAAATATTGGAGTTAAAAAAGTTACGATTTTAAATTTTTTAAATTCATTTAACTATTAATATTATCTTTTCTTTATCACATTTTATTTCATATTTACGACTTCTTTAAATTTGAAAATTACAATTTATAGATCCTCAAAAAAATAAATTGAACACACCACTGATTAAAATCTTTATTACCACCGATTAAGAGCTACCCGAAGTTTTGTTCGGATCTTAACGAAAAAAAAGGGAACCTAGAAATTGTTTGAAAAAGATTTTGTGAAAATTTCAAAACTGTAGCACTTTTTCATGAATATGTAAAAGATTCAATTTAAATGAACTTTTAAAAATTGGCTATACATTTTATGGAATTTTTTAAAACATTACGTTTTCTGTTTCTTTCATTAATGAAAAATATCGTTTTAATTAATGAACTTTTATATGGCACTCTTAAATTGATTACATTAATTATTTTTAAGAATTTTATTGTAAATTGAAAGTTATTACAAGAAATTGTACTAAAAATATGCGAAGTTTAACAGCTACTGCAATATATTAAAGGTTTTTTCAATTTAGAGTATCTTATGTTGATATTTAATTGTCTATTTTTGCTAAATATCTATAATTACCATAAATTTTATTTTTTTTCATTAATTTAACTATTAATATTATCTTTTCTTATCACATTTCATTTCATATTTACGATTTTTTTAAATTTGAAAATTAAAATTTATTGATCTTCAAAAAAATAAATTGAACACACCCCTGATTAAAATCTTTATTACCACAGATTAAAAAAGCGTCTGTCTCAAATGTTTAAATATATAAAATTTATTTTTAATACAGTTAAAATAACGTTCGGTCACAGCAATTAAAATTAACACTTGATTTCCAATATATTATATAATAAAAAGAATAATTTTTATACTACAGCTGTGCTGTAATATTATAGTTTTTGTATTTTATTTGTAGTGGTTCTGTTTACCACTACATAATTAAATTGTTTTGGAAACAAAAATAAAAATTAAAAAAAAATTCTAATAAAATTTTAAAATAAAAAAAATACAATTAAAACTACTTAAACTATAATATGTAAAGATGAAAAACGGTATCAAGATGTTATTGTGAAAAGAAAAATCTTAAATGACAAAATCTAGAAAAATTATATTAAAATTAAAAACTTGTGATTTTTATATTTGATTTATTCAAATTTTTTTCTATTCAAATGATTAATAATAATAAATACAAAACAGGATTCAAATAATTTGGTTAACAACGGTTACTATGGAATATTTTGCAACTCTTTTGAGTGTTTTGTTGCATATTTACGTGGGCTAATAAAATAATAATCAAGAATTTCAACGTTGTGGATTTAAATTAAGAGTTTGAAAACGTATGCTCATATAACGTCAAAAGTATTATTCTGTTAAATACATATATGTCAAAAAATAATTAAAATGGATTTTGAAGGTGGATATTAAACCACACCTTGTTTTATGTTATTTATATAATATAGTTATAGAAATATGAGATTCTAAATCAGCAGAGATATTTGAATTGAATTCAAAAATAGTATTTCAATTTTAGAACATTTCTTTATAGCTTAGTCTTACTCCAGATTTAATTAATAAGTCTATTATATACCTTTCATTTAATTAATGTGTTTAACTTAATAAATAAATTTGATTATAATTAAACAAGAAAATATTTTATGATAGAATTTGACATATCTGAACTAGTTTTGTAATTCTTAAACCAGTTTATTTCCAAATTTGTATACTGAAGTTTTTGATGATTTGTATTAAAAAATTGTGTAATACAATGAGGAAAAACATAAACAATTGGAAATGAAATTGAATTTCTTTAATATTTTGTCAAAATTTAACTAGTTATCTAGAATGAACGGCGTTTTTTAAAATAAGTTTCTTCTAGTCAAACACTGATTCTATGAACAAGGTATGATATATATGTGAGATTTTAAATTAAATTAAGATTTTGATATAAATCAGTGAAATAATCATTCAAAAATCTCATTTTTAGTTACAAGATTTCCAGGAATTTCCAGGATTTTTCCAGGAATTTTAATCAATATTTATAAATGAATTTCTCTATTCAAGTACTTTTTTTGCAGACAATTTTACCCCAAAAAGTTTTTCACTAGATTTTTGTTTTTAAAATTTTTATTCCATTAAAATATTTTAGTATTCAATATTTTAGTTTTCAAGGTTTTGTGGTTTTTTAAGATTTTGATCTAAATTTAAAAAAATGGGGGTTATGGGGGCTATTCATATAAAAAGCAAAACACATGTATTAAAATAAAATAAAAAAATAAAAACCGTATTGTTTGAACATAAAACTTTCGTTGTCATTTTTAATTAACACCCTTAAACTAAAAAAATAAAATAAACAACAAAACGATTGAATCGATACATTCTGAGAATGAGTAAAAAAAACCAAAAACAACAACAACAACAACAACAACAACAAATAAATAGATAAAAAATTACTAAACAAAACTGTAACAGTTAAGTTATACAAAATAAAATACATTTCTCGTATTTTTAGCACATTTTCAAAAAATTTGTAAAAATGTGCCTATATAGCTTTACGCTGTCCGTCCGTCAGTCCGTCTGTATTTTTACAAAACTTTTACGCCGTTTGAAATAGAGTAAAGAAATTTTAACCACGGGTAAATATTACAAAATAAATAATTTCGTAGAAGAATTTTTTTCTGTAACCCCAGCTGTTACGGAGCTACAGCCCTCCAAACTTGGAAATAGTCCTATTTTTAAATTGTTATAACAAGAGTTCTGTTGAGTGCATTTTCAATACAGATAGCTGGTTTTATAGACTTAACAAAAATACGTCGATCAAGTGTATAGGGTTGCCATACGTTACTAAAATTTAGCATTATAAAAAATTCAATTTTTGCAAAATTTTTGGTCCCTCTCAAACGGTTTAAGATAGGGTCTTGAAATTTTGGGAGAAGTTAGATCCTCAAAAATTAGTAGGAGTCGGGGTCGGTTTTTTTGTCAAGCCCCCTGTTTAGAAGCTATAAGGGCTCGAAAATTTATATTCAGCTATTTTTAAGCACCTGTAACTTGAATACCTGTCCAATTTTTTTTTTATTAATATACAAAATTTAAGGGTCCAACATTATATTTTAACATATATTAAAGGTTTTTCTTAAATTTAAAAGCGATTCCTTAAATTGAAGAAAGTGTCTCTCAGTTTTACCCATTTTTGCTTAGATAGTATAATTCTAAGTAAAATTTCAAATTTTTGTGGAATTCACAATTTAATTCCTAGAATCTACAAAAATTGAGAGAGAGGTGGTGAATGGGGGGGGGGGGGATTGGATGAAGATAGGTTCTTGAGAAATTTGGCAACCATTCCCCATTGAAGGGCTATTAGAAATTTAAAATAAAAAATTTACTGTTTTTAGAAGTAAGCAGTATATATTTCCTTAATTAAACGTTAATATTGAAGCTTCAACATTATTTTATATTTTGAAAATGTGCTTTTTTAAAAACCCTTGGTTTTTTTTTCATCACTTGTTTATTTTAGTCTTTTTGTTGTTGTTGTTTTCCGTTTTTATTTTCATTTTTATTTATGTTAAGCCTTACTCTATTTCTGTTTCATTTTTATACCAAGAGATGGCGCGTACGTACAGTTGATATCTATTGTGTTAAATGGCATTTAAATTTTCTACTTCTTATTTTTATTGTTGTTGTTGTTATTTTTGTTTTTCTGTTTTTTATTTTTTATTTTGAAGTATCAATTCAATTAGGTGTCGTATTAATGTGTATTGGATTTTGTTGTTGGATGGCAGCTGTTAGGGGGTGGTAATAAAAGACTGGAAAAATAAAAACAAAAAAGGGAGAAGAGAAGGGGGTCGCGTAAATGATAAAACAAAATAAAATTAAAAAAATTAAAAGGAAAATAATAAAAATAAGAAAAAAAAAAAAACTAGAAACAAAAAGTGATTCTTGTTTATATTTTTGGTTTTAATTTTTGTTTTTTTTTTTTATTATTTTTATATGCTAAGTTGAATAATTTTAACCAATTTCACCATCATGAAATTTGTTTTGTTTTTTTTTTTGCTACTGAAGCCACCAAAATACCGCACGCGATAAAAAGTTTTTTTTTTTTTTTAATTTTTTGATACTGAAGAGATAATAGCGGTATGGTGGTTTATTTTGAATGAATGATGGTAGCAAAATGATGGTGAAAAATTCGTGGTAGCTAATATACCTAGTATCGACTGTCTGATAAAAAAATATAAATACAATTGTATGACAGAAATTTGTATTTATAATATACATATATATTTTGTTCATTCGTATTCGTAATTTTTAAATACTTATCCCAATTCTCAAATAAAATTTGTTTTTGTTGTATTTTGTTTTTTATTTGTTTTTTTCCATTTTTTGTAGGTCGAGTTGTACTTTTGTTATTTATTATACATTTTTTTTTTTTTTTTGTTATGATGTGTAAACGTGTACGTATATGTGTAAAAGTGTTTGCATTTGTCAGGGGTTTATTATTATTTCTTGTATATTTTTTTATAGAGTCAAGTTTGTATTCAAGTACAAAAAAAAATAAAATTCAGGCCGGGGT